>OU342743.1:96759061-96767948 GCA_910589775.1 Avena eriantha | reverse complement strand
TTTGGACCGCAAATCAAAAAGTGCATCACTTTTTCTTTCACATACACCGGGAGAAAGGGTGACGATAGCAATCCCCTTTGCCTCCCTGGCCGGGAGCCTCCAGGACAGGACAAGGGGGGGGGCGGTCAACCATCAACTCTCGATATGCATATTGATCAATCGATCTCCGCGTCCTGCCAGTTCGCTAAGTAGACTCACTCTACCGAGGGGCAACTAAGGTTGGTTCCTTAAGATTCCCTTGCTTGGAATTGGTAAGTATGAGAGAGGACTCTCTCTGTCTCTCCGAGTTTCAACTACTAAGTGAAGTTAAGTAGCACTTCAGCTGAATAGATTCGATCAAGCAAGCAGGAGAAGGTGGTCCTTTCATCTCTCTGTCTGCTCCATGCTCTATAGATAAGGATCATGAGCAGGTTTAATGCTAGAAAAAAGGAGATCTGCCTAATCATTTCGGTAGATGAAGTAGTGGGAGGTCACGAAGGAAGTAAGGGGGCATGTTAAGTTGATAATTTCGAACATTGTAGCATCCTTTGACAGTTGGGCTTTGAGTTGAGAACTTTTAAGAACTCTTAATATGAAAATACACATCATAAAATGACGCATCGAGCGAGACCATTCTGTTTCATTGTGAATGAAAGACGTTTTCGACCAACAACATCTACTCATATCCAGCTTCGTGTCATTTTTGAACACAGCGATCAGCAAGCAGCAAGCGGGGGAGAGTCAAGTCAAGTACAACACAGGACTGACGGGGTGGGGCGCGCCAAAGCAACCCGGGACCCCGGAGGGGTCACTACAAAAGCGCTGGCGCCTTCTTTTTAAGGTGAAAACTACGCTAGCTAAGAAAAGAAAAGGGCTGCGCTAATGGCAGGAGCAAGAAAGAAAAGAGCAGCTAGCTCGAAATTCGAGAAATCGAATTCATGAAGGATATGAGAGAGAACTCCAAGGCAGGATAAAGACTGAGTTGGATTCAGCCGCGTGGGGAATGAAACAACATTCATGGAATGAGTTGAGGCAAAACCTTTGATTTACCTTATCATCGTCGTAACTTTCTTATCTATTTGTGTATGCTATTAGAAAGATACAACCACGCGCAAAACCTTCCGTCTTTCGTCCGGAGTATCACCTTTGTCTGAGACCAGAGTGGCGGGATACGATACCTAGAATGGAATTGGAAATAGTACGTTTTGTTGCTCCCGCGTAGGAGAGTTGTTCACAATTTTTGTATCCATCTTATCCAGCTAAAGTCTATTCGTTCGTTGCTCATTTCTATAAAGCATTATGTCTCGCCAGCATCGCATTGGGAATTCCGGAAGCCTTTGCAAGTTTCGCCATATAGTTAGACGGAAAAACTCTTTTTATTGAGCTAGTTTTTGGCTTTCCCAAGCGAAAAGATCAAAAGGCAGCTTTTGCTACTATGCTGGCAAACTTTGATCGCTTTTTTGGCCCAATTTAGACCTTCTTATTAGGGAAAATGACCCATTCCGTACCGCTATAGGGTCGGATCCTGCCTTTTTCTGATCTCCCTCTGCCTGTTTTTGAGCTCAATAAAAGAGAAAGTTTCATGCGGCGAAAACCATCAATTTTCACATTCCCCTATAAATGGGTGTTTTGAGGTCCTTTTCCGATAGTTTCATGCCAGTATGGGGTCAAAGTATACAAAAAATTCAACATTCTCCCGTAGAACGCTGTTTTTAGAGCTCTCCTTTTTTGGAAACTTTCATTGCGCATAGTACGAAAACCAACAGAAATCCACAGGCAAAGGTGTTTGCCGGTTGCCGACCAGGCGATCGACCAGCTTCCGACCAGAAGCGTTGGTCAGTGAGGTGAGCCACGACCAGAACAGAGCTGTTACAAAGGAAGCCCACTCCCTTATGTTCTGATGGGAAATAGGACTAGGATCTGTAATAGTTGTATCTACTTTCCTTTGGTTTGCATGGGCACGTGATACATTCCTAGCATGACGTTGGAACAAGCAAGGACCCAGCGTGATCCAGAGGGCAAGCCCATCCCGGGTAACTTTGTATCCTAACCCAAGCCGGAAGTTTGTCGAACTTGTAAGGACATTGGTAGGGATCTGCATGGGCACGCTGAACAATCCGATGGCCACCCACAACATCGGCCCGCTCGTAGCGCTTGCCGATGCCGTTTCTATACTCATCATAAAAGCCTCATAGCGAAGTCGAAGTAGATTATCCAACCGAATGCCATTGACTTTAGTCTTTAGTATCTGCCAGTTCCGGGTATGTTGAATCTCTAGAGGGATTTCCTCGAGGCGATTGATCTTGAATTTGGATATGACTACGCTAGAGCAAGGTAAACCTAAGGCCTAGGCCTGACGATGAAGGCCAAAAGTGTCAATTCTTTCCTAATGAGCCTGTCCGAGGGCTTCAAATCTTCTGTCGATGAACAAAACCTTTAAGAAGCCACGTGGTCGTACTCCTAGATATAGGGACAATTTGATCTATGTTCTTCTAAAAAGATGAAATGAAGCCTTCTGTGGATTAGATCGAGAACTCGGTTACGAAACAGATCCAAATCCTTAACTCAGAAAGTGTAGTCTTTAACAGAGGGAAATGGTTGGACAACAGGATATCTACATACGTCTTATTGATATTTTTATTAAAGATTCCTAAATCCCAAGGGCTCTAAACCTTTTTTCAAGGGGAGAAGCGTAAGAATGCAAAGATGAATGGGGACGCCGAAAGACTGAATTTGATGTTGACGCGGGAACTTTTCTATTCAAATTGCCAATTCAAACCTGTGTAGTATTTCCTTCTACTCTAGACTCTCCGAAGCATCGGGTTAGTGAAATCCTGAATGGAATGCGTAAGAAACCCGCGGAAGGCTAGGTACGCCAGACTAACGTTGGCTAGGAAGGTAAAGCCATAGACCCCACGCACCGCCACTATCTTAGTTGTCTTAGTTTCCTAATTAACCTCGCCACTGCTATGATGATTGGAATGGGTATTTCCTTAGTTCAATGCGTGGATCTTCAAAAGAGTAGGACTCTGTGGACTTAGTTCGCGGGAGTCTTTAATTGAACTTAACAATGGAAGTAGGGCTATCAGAGATATAGTCATTGCAATCCAAAGTCTAGGTGTCCCAGTCAAGAGCGAACAGGTGTAGATTCTAGCCAGTCGTTGGCTCTTCTTACCACGGCAATCATATTCAGATTCCATTCACTAGTCATTGGTCAACTCGTATGGTTCATAAATCCTCCTTATGCGTACCATTGAATCGATAATGAAGCTGATATAGCTATACATTCTTCTTATAGCTCTAAGCATGCGTCTCCCGAGAAATGGAAACTGGTATCAAGAGATTTTTGGATTATTTGATTATAAGTAGTGTTTGTCTCCGCTAGAATCTTTTTAGACTTTTAAAGAATGATATCATACTAGAATCTACTATTTGAGTGGCCATCCGAAGAATCCAAAATAACCGTCCAAAGGAGGTGGCTGAGCTGACTTTACTGACTTTTAAACCGACCTCTTCTTTCTCAGATGAAGAATGCAAAATGACTACTTTCATGGCTATGAGAGATAGATATTGTGATTTTATGGACCACGAAAACCGGCCTTTTTAGAGGCACGCAGGAGACCTACGCTATGCATTAGTTTGTAGTTGGAATCGTATCCAGGTGCTGCCCATGATATCTTTGGACCCACAGCTAGATGGGTCGGTTGAGCACGGGTTAAGTGCTTCTTCATATGTCGATGGATCTACCACTTGAATTCATTTCTTTTCTTACGGATATGACTCAAAGTTGGAGGGCCAACCTATCCCTCTAAGTACTTACTATACAGACAGATTAGGAATCAACTCATTATTTATATTAAACTGCCAAGCAAGCCAAAGCTAGCAAAGGATGATGTAATTACCCGTTAGCCATCCAGGCATCTGTCCGAAACTCAACCAGGGTGGAGGCCACCGCGAAGATCTTTAATCAATAGAAAGGGTATCATGCTGGTTAAATAAAGAGTTCAGGTTCTTGGATTTAGTCAGGTTCTGTAAAGAGTTTAGGTTCAGAATCCGAACCAGGAGTATTCCGAAAGGTCTTTCAGTATTGATTGAATTCAATGCAGCAGCGATATCACGAGCGGGGAGTGGGTGGAGTTGGATTTACGGATAGTCCGTTAAGAAGGAATTGAATCAAACACAGAAAGAAGAATGTATTTATCGAGGAATTCCCAAGAATAGTCTTAACTTCACTCTCTTTTAAGGAAGCTATTCTCCGTTCCTGATACCCTTAATGGGCATCACTCACTCCATCGCCATGAAGCACCCGTGTGGATTGATTTGGTTGTTGGAATTTTTCAGGCAAAGGAAGGATTCTATATGTATAGGGAAGAGTGGTACCATACTTAAGTGAGTGACCTTGCTTGGAAATTGCACTCAGAGGAATTGGCCCGCTAGTTCGCTTTCATTGAACGAAAGAATTTTCCCGTGGATTGAAGTGAAGTGCGTGCATTGCCTGCTAATATGAACTTCTTTATTGGAGTGAGTTCATCAACAGCTTGTTTTGGTCTTTTTTCTCTTTTCTATTTGGTGTGATAGGCTTAGTTAGGTGGTTTTGAACTCATCCCCTTTCTTTGATCCCGGATTCCATTCTATTCCCTGACAGAAGTGCGGGACGTTTTTAGATAGCGTTGCGTTCGTGCCTCTTTGCTTAAGAAAGGGGTTTTTTTTCTCCGTCTTCTTTTCTCTTTGCATGTTCTTCTCTAAGACGCACTTTTAGAGTTGGCTTCACACTCACACCTTCAAAGAAAGATCGGAAAATGGCCTCTGAGTGAGTCAATGTTCTCGCTACTAAAGATAGAGTTTCAGTGGATGTTCTTTCTTTTCGATTGGTCTTTCCGAGTGCTTCACCTCGTAAACTCGGGCCTTCATCCCTAGGGCAAGAATCGGTTTCACTGCTGGTCTATAAATCAGACCAGGGAGAATGTAATTCCATTCCCTCAACATAAATTGGAAGGTCAAGCAAATTGAGAGAATTTGAGCGCTTTAACTTAGCTATGTTGGCACGGCAGGGGCAGCGGTTGATCAAACAACCGGAAGCCTTTTGTGCGCAGATATGAAAGGTTTCCCTTGATGGAGGCTAGAAAGGATCTTTTGCTTTTTGACTTTGAGAAAGGCATAATATGGATATATGAGATGGATTCGTAGGTGATAGCGAAATTTGGTTCTATTCTAGGTCAAGGGGTAAGGACCTTTTTGAGGAAGATACTTTGGTCCCTTAAATAAGAAGAAGAACCGAAGGTGAAAATAAAAGCAGCAACCATCTGTGTATCCTCGATAATTAGAAGTATGGCTCGGGCCGGTCTTATTCAATTAAACCGAAAAGGGCGGATGGGAAGGAAGAGCTTTCTGTAACTATTACATTAGTAAGGCAAGGAACTTCTAAAAGAAGAACGGCAATTGGTATTTCATTTGCTGTGAAAGCATCCGCTGCTGGCATTGCAATCAAAGTCAAAGCTCTTGATGCAATATAGACGAGCTTGGTAGTCCTTGAGAGATCTTCTTTCTCGCTTTATTTACTTTACAGGAGAATGAAAAAACAAGACATATGGTCAGCCTAACCTAACCAAGAAGGGTAAGAAGCCGAAGGCCAATGACACTAGCTAACCAATAAGCATAGACTGCAAGGGAAGATCAAAAAGTACATCCTAAGAAAGATGTTATACTTAACACTTTTTATAACTGCATGGGCTTATAAAGCACTGGAAATGGAACTATTGAGACTACCACTGCTGTAATAAAAGAAGAAGAGGTAAGAGAAATTCTACAGGCTTAACTACAATCCTTTCCTTGTCAGAAAAGCAATTTCACCCCTAACTTAAGATGCTTACCTACCACTACTACTGACTAGAGGCAATGGCTTTAGGATATGCCTTGACCAAGCTACATATCTTTCCTATGGGCAAGACCCAAGTGTGAAAAATCAAATCAAAGTACTAGGAAGAAATGTGCTTTTTGTGCGTGGTTTTTTCTAGCAAAGCAACTAATCTTGCTGCCATAGAATTTGGAAAAAGCTTCAAAGAAAAAGAGCAAAAAGGAAAAAGGAACTTCAAAATCCCGCCTCCTTGTTAGGAAGGAAAAGCCAGAAAGCAAAGAGGTTTGGTTACGTATGGTGGAGGTGACATTTCCAGTCAGAACGACGAGCTCTAAATAAAAGGTATGAATCCAATCCCTATCTTTCTTAAGCGTAGGGATGAAAGCAAGAATGAAGTTGTCTCATCTCGTATGGTAGCCTATTCTTTACCTCTCGTTCAGGGTTGGATGCAACATTTCTATGTTATAGATAGGTAGTTTTTTTATACTAGTTTTCGAGGATTTCCACAAGTCCATCCGAGTTGAGGCGCTAGGCTTGAATCGGTCGGTTGTACGATAGTGCCGTAGTTGAATAAGCATTTCCTTTATTTACTTCTAGAAGACTCGAAGTGAGACCAGAGAGAGAGAGAGAGAGTTTCCCGCCATAGCGACTAGTAGTCTCAAACAAAAGAGTTCTTTTTACAGTAGCGGGGTTGGGAAAGTAAGGAAAGTCAAGCCCGATGATTCTGTGGGAAGGGACGGATTCGAATTCCTTTTTCCTTCCTTTTTACGCCACCTCCTCCAATCCTTGAAGATATGAAGCATATTTTGTGACAAGTGAAGGTTGGTATGGCCCCAATCCCATCATTTAAATGAGAGTGGACGAGGGAATGGAATCTAGACTATAGATTGAACTAGACTATCAATCAATCTAATGAAGGAAATATGCCCTAGAGGATAGAGAGATGATTGTATTTCATGTGTATCCATGAGTTATTATAATGTCCTTGAATATCCATTACCAGGGAACTGTATGATTGGCAATTATGTGAATTGTTTGTGAACTCTTTACTTGTATGGTATCTAATAATTGTCCCTAGTCGGAGATGCGAGCACCGTGAATATTAGACTAGCACATCGATGGTTAATGACTATGTTTCGCAAGTCATGACATGGAGATGTCAAACCATGATGTGGACACATGTTATGAACATGGGGTTGGACTGACCCAACATGAGACTAGAAATATACTTGCAGCTCTCTCTACACATCATGTACGTTTTGTCCTTAGACTGAGATTGTCGATGTACTTGAGATGTGGATCGACCTACTTTGGGGCTATCAACACTACTCCGTAACTGGGTAGTATAAAGGTAGCATTTCGGTTTGTCCTGATACATGCTGCAAGGCATACGTCAATCAAGATGGGATTTTCCCCCTCTCTACTTGAGAGAGAAATATCTCTGGGCCTCGAGTGATCGGATCAGAAATGCATGGCCGTGCTACATATGGTTAAGAGAACCTAGTAAAGGGATTCTGAATCACAGTATCAAGAAGAGAGTCAGCTTAGAGCTAGACCTATCGTGAGGCAAAGGGAAAGACATGTACTCAACCTTGTGATGGTTCGTCCGAATGATCTTTATATGCGTTTAGGAGTTGGCACGTCTTGCTAAGGCCGCTACCAACTATTGACGGTAAGTAAGTGTACTCGCGTCAGTCTATACGTGTATGAACCTAAGGGTCACACACTTTAGGGGCTGGAAGCCTAATGAGGATTGGATCCGAATTAGACCAGGCTTAGGCTGCTAATGGGCTGCTAATGTAGAAGCCCACCAGGGATGCCTATATAAGAGAGAGTGAGGCGAGCTGAAAAGGAGAGAGCATTCCACACCAGCCGCCACTCCTCTTCCGCCTGTGTTGCACGCACAGACCTAGCAGTCTGGGTGTGACGGCTTCCACTCCGGACGTGTGGATACCTCGAGGTGCTGCATCTGTAGCACTTGGACGAGCCGCGCAAAGGGGAGCTGCTCGTGGGACGAGGACGAGGAGGAGACGTAGAATATCTACACTACCGCAACGTGCTTCATCGAGTTCCGCACCTGCGCGTCTAGCAGTAATCCCGTGATCTATGACAATAGTATTCCTGGTTGACGCGGTATAAATTTTTTGATTTTATGCTAGTGTAGCCTACCCGTTACCCTTCATCTATTCATCTTCCATTTTAGAAAGTAGCAAGCATCGAATAAAACGGCTGCAGCAAGAAGTTTCGCACTCTAACTCGAAACGGATTTCGCGCATTGAAAGTGTCATCCCTTGCTTTGTTCTAACCGCCCTTCCTTTAAGTTTCAGTATTCGAAACTCTTCCTAGAATTAGATTGTTTATTTAGTATAGAATAGGAGAAGAAGGGCTTCATTGCCCCTAGTATTCCCGCATGTAGCTTTGAAAAGGGCGAGGTGTTGTTCAGGGTTCCCTATCCCATTCAACATTTTGCATTTTGGCGCAGTATAGTATACCCCTTCCTTGGGGTACGGTACCATATAAAATTCACTAGGGCCTCTTTCCTCTCTTTTTGCTGGCAACCCCTGTCAATGTATGTTTGATTTGGGAGGCTACCAATTCTGGAATTTCTTCTCGAGACATCCCGTCAGTCAACTTCTCTTCGGGATGGGTCGTTGGTCTTTGTGGAGATAATGTGTCAGCCGTGGTAGAAGTAGCTCCCTGAGTAGGCATGGGCGCCCGCCTAGATGAAGGGATTTTCTCATCTTGAGGTGTCGGGAGGAGTAAAGGAGATTGACTCTTCTCTGTCATTAGCCTTTTTATTGACACTAGCTCTTTATATAGTCAATTTATTTTAGGAGTATCATATCGGTAGGCACAGATCATTGGTATTGGATGTATCGTTAGGTTGTGCCGAGTCAAATCAGCTCCGCTTATTTTTTTCCGTTGCAGAAAAGAGATCCCTTACCCTTTCTTTAGCAAATGATGAATATGAAGTCTGGGAGGCTGCGGGTACTATGGATCCTCTGACTCCCAATCGGGTTACCTTCCCGGGTCTCGCCGGTGTTGCCTGTAGGT
>OU342743.1:96751561-96756561 GCA_910589775.1 Avena eriantha | reverse complement strand
AGATCCTAAAAAATGAAGAGCGTTTCGTAAACAAATCAGTGTCTTGTCTAAATCGAGAATAGCAATTCCATTTCTTGAACCACGGATATAGACTTTGAAATGGTGATAAGCTACCCGACGACCGAGATGTGCATTCGTACAAACTAATTTAGTACATACTATCGAAAGGATTGTCATTTCCGGTTTTTGTTTCATGAGATACATGTGGTAAGTCAGAAAATCGAATAGGTTAGCTGCTGATCTTCTAACCACTCAGAGTCAGAGTCAACATCAAAGGTGGTGACATAACCAGTAGTTTGAAAGCAGAAAGAGGGAAGAACTCAGATAGAAAGAAAGGCGGGTGAAAAAAACTCTCGTTCTTCTTACATCTTGACCTTTTCTTTTGTCTTTCGAATTGTATCTGTGGCTACTGCTGTTTTTGCCAATCTATCTGTCCCCACTAATGAACTCTCGCTGACCGCGCCCTATGGGGATCATCGAATCGATAGCAATAAGCCCTGTTTGAAGGGGTTCATATACAGAACGCCTGGAAATTCTACCCGGAGCATTCAATTCAATTAAGCGAGATTCCAAAGCTACAATTTCGCCTCTCCCATCAATAGGTTTAGCCAGAGCATTTATAACACGACCCAAGTTTAGCTCACGGGTATCTGAGCAATTCTTCTTGTTGCTTTTACAAAACTTCCCTCTTGATGCTAAACCTAGTGATTTGAATTCCACAATTTCTAAGAACGATATGCTTTTTTTCATTTTCCACTGTGGAAGCTTCTCTCAATCCCTCCCTAGTCCTTTCTTTCCTAGGCACAGGCTTACCTGGTTGACCGCCCACATTCATTCATTGTTCATTCTGAGGTGGATTCGAACCATAGCAAGCGCAGCAAGGATTTGGCGTCCAACGCGCTAAACTAAAGAGGATTTTCAGTCCTCTGCTCTACCAGCCAGAACCTAGAAGGACACTGAACACCCGATTTGACATTAAAGACTGGAAACACTGCTTGTCAAGAGCACCCAGTATATAATACTTTTTGAGTATGTTGGTAAGGTCCGGTCATCCGCTTCTGTGCTTGCACTTCTGCGTAACTAGGGGTGCAAGTGCAGTACAGCGTACTTTCATAATGGAATCAAAAGCGTCGTCCGGATATACATGAAAAATGTCTATATACGAGATTTATGACGTCCGGATATACATGAAAAATGTCTATATATGAGATTTCTGACACAGAATGTTGTTATTTCACTTCCATCTTTGTAACTGACTCTCCGTTCCACTTTGGTTTTCGAGTAATAATTACCATGATTTATTTCTCTTACTGCTTGGTTCCGCATTGGATTTCGCCAACTTTTGTTTCGAAAGTGGTGTCACGACCGTGGGGATCAAATGGATGGTTTAGGAAAGTCTAGTGAAGCGGCACGGTCTAATCATATAGATGACCATAGTGGCATGGTTCCATAGAAAACTACTGGAGGCCATTACCGCCACCGAAATGGTTTCCATGCTCCGTTGGATGATTTTCCGATATCGCAGTATCAAGCTAGAACGGTTTCAATTTGTAGGATGGGAAAGAAACCTCATCCTTTGGTGCACACCAACCGATGAAGCTCAACCCTCTCTCGAACTTTTAATAAGCTTTTTAGAACAAAAAGTGCGAGTAGTTCAGTGACGGTCAAGCTTTCTTCCATCCTTCCTAGCTCCTCGAGCTTGCACCCGTCTCGCGCATCACTGCTTACGAAGAAGCATTCGCCAAGATTAAGGATTGGTTAGAGTTCCAACTCACTTGCAAAATATACGACGATAATGAGCTCGTTTCCATAAATAAAGGAATGGAGATGTCCGAAATTCTTTCTTATTACCCCTTTTAGTATTCGATTTGCTGAGCTAAATAAATAGAAAAAGATAGAAATACGGCTTTCGCAGAGGAAGTGATGAGAGCCATGAATAGGAATCCGAAATTCTTTCTTATTACCCCTTTCAGCACTACCATGCTGAAAACATGTGTTTTATATTGTCTCAATGCCAATCCACCACTAGAAATGCACGGTAATTCATGAAAAATCTCAAATCCCTCATTGTCAGCTACAAGAAATATACTACGTCATTAAGAAACCAAAAAGCAAATGGTACATGGGATACGTATGCAAATGCTCTATATGGCAATGCAAACTTGCATGACTACTGTATACACCACTAATGGACTTTTGTGGAACTATTTCGACAATATGAAATATTCAATCAATAAGACCTCCCATAATATGGAATAAGATCAAACATTTGGTTTGTCGTGTAGTGATCTATCATAGATCCCGATGCCACCGAGACCCTAGTAGGTGAGGTGGGATAGAAGAGATTTCTATTCAAATCAAATGGATCATGAAAACTGTGATTATTGAACAGAATGAGATCGAAATTCCAATAGTTCTAGTCAGGAAGAATGAAGCAGATCCGAGTTCCCATATCTTACTCACCGGATGAGTGCTTTGACAATCCATTCCACTGAAAAACATTATCCATGAAAGCATGAGAGACTGATTGTACTGTATAAGGGTGAGCAAGGGGAATGAAATGAGAATATTTAGTGAACCACCAACAATATGACTTCTTTGCCCCATGCTTTGGGAAGACCCTCAAAGATAGATAAAGTAGGCAGAAGTAGGTAATGGCAGTGGATCTAGGAGACCAGGGTAGTTGCAATGCTCTCCGTTGACTCAGTGGCAAACTGCACACTCATGTAGAATTTTTTTAACCAGGCAATCAAATCGCTTTTTGACCCTTTGATAAGTAGCCACAATGCCTGAATGGCCTCCTATGGGAGAGTTGTGAAGTGAATCAATGATTTGGTGTTTAAGAACAGCATCTGATCCCACATATATTCTTTCTATCTCAAAAAGAATCATTAACAAAGTAGGCAGAAATAGAAGGATGATCATCATTAGTTGATACAGTGGAAGCCCAAGTAGGAGTAACTGCAGTGACTGGCATCATAAGAGAATCTCTTCTGCTCAAAGCATCTGCAACCTTGTTTTCTTTGCCATTTTAGTATTCAATCTTGTAATCGAATTTCTTTTCACATGTTGTTCCCTTTCGTACTCGTATTTAAGGTCAGTTTTGATCAAGAATTGGGAACCAAGAAAGTAGTGGCGCCATCTCTTCAAGGATTCCAAAATCGCTAAAGCTTCTCCTTATCATAAGTTGACATAGCAGCATTTCTGGGTCCAAGGGTTTTACTGAAAGAAGCAATTGGTCTGCCTTGTTGCATGAGGACAGACCCACCTGATGCATCTGTTTCAAAAAAAATCAGGCTTAATAAGATGAGTGACCACCCTCTTTTCTAGGACACGTATATTTGATCCAATCTTTTTTCGTAGCCATGGAATTGTACAGCTCCCTATCTCGTTGAAAGCCCCTTTGCTTACGGAAGAGAAGAGTTGGATGCCGGTACTTGCTGGGAAAGCTCCCATTTCCACTTTGCTTCTTGTAAGCTTCGGTATAAATAGCTCACTTGCGGGAGGAATATCTTTCATTTCTCTCTTTTGGTGGATCCTTTCTCCTCACTTTTTGTGCTCCGGTCAAGATGTGACTCATCCTGTATATACATAATTAGGAGACCTCTCACGAAGAAAGGAGTACCATTTGTGTGGATCTTGTAAGCTTCGGTATTCTCAAGCATTCATTGTTCATTGATAAAAGATGTGCTAGAGACAGATGTCTGTGGGCATTGGAGTAGTGATAAGGGGTAGAAGTATTCTTGTGTGGTGGGTTTCGATGGGAAGGTTGCACAATAGATCGTATCCCGTCCGTCCTTTGAGGATGACTGAAATGACAAGTCAGTCTTCTCAAAGAGACATAGATGCCAGTATCGAAGTAAAGTCAACATCCCCTGTGCCCGGTACACCAGTAGAAGGAGCAAGAAAGTATGATCTCGTTGTCGCTTTCTCTTTGCTCTAAGAAAAAAATTGACCTTCGCCAGAACGTGTTTCTATGGCCTGGTAATCTAAAGGTAGAGATCCTACTCTTCCTTAAGCGCCAACATCCTCTTTCCCTAATGCATTAGATTCCACAGGTACGACTATTGCTTGCTTTCGACTAAGGACAACCAGAAATCATTGCGTTATGGTTTGTTTCATCAGTCAAATGAATGATCTATCGTCATGACCCATGAACTAAAAAAGCTATTCGATATCGTCCTCTTTAAAGATTCAAGGGGATGCAAGAGATTATCGTTGATGTTATCATTCAATTAGTAACCCAAGCATTCCAATAAGCCTTGCACTCCTGTGAATTATTGATTTCTCTAGCTATAGCTTTGGACACCACAAAGTATATGGCACGTGTTTCCTTTGATTTGATTCGAACTTCATTCTTCATCATCTAGTAACTATTATCGAATTGCAGATATTGAATGAAACACGTCTCGGTGATTCATTCCAAATGACAAGGAACATGTTCTGGACGAAGTCGTACATAAAAGAGTACCAAGAAGCGTGAAGCTGATAGTTCATCAGCCCGGGGAAGCTTTATGCCATCCGCTCAAGCTCATTTGACAGGAACGGCAGATAACAAGGCTGTCTCTGGTCTCCCCAAACGAGAGTGGACCGAGTCAATCTAGAAATGAGAAACAGAGATGCTGACGTGGATGCACTATTCTATTTGGAAATTCGCTAGTAATTCACTAGTTTGATTAAAGATGTTCGTCGCTACCCTCTCTTTTTCAAAACTTCTATGTCAGCGGTGACCTTTTTTATTCGATTCCCAATCCTGATATCGGAAAGATTAGCAGGCTCGTGGATTCGAACCATGTTTGGATTTGGAGTCCAAATAGCCCAGCGAAAGAGGATTTTCAGTCCCGCGCCCGCAGCCTGTCAGAACCTCCAGGGATTTCTCCACTGAACTTCGATTGATTGATGAAATAGCTACGTTTTTTTCTTATTTGATTCGGATACTGTCCATCTTTCTCTTTAGTTTTCTCCTTTCTTTCTCTGAAACCTATCTCCATTAGATGGAC